>JAAIXJ010000056.1:548381-598204 GCA_013403705.1 Heliconius hermathena
ACAAAATAAGTATTTTAATGAATTGACTATAACTTAAGTTATCAATGTATGGGTATTGTCTTTAACCCTCTGTGACTGACGTGGCTTAATTTTTGCAATTATACTGACGCGGTGAATATTTTTATAGAATTAACTTATGCAGCTATTGAATATTAAATTTATGTTTTTTTATATTAAATTTATTTTAAATAAAGAAACCCATATGCATTTCACGAGTTAAAAGAATTGGCTAAATGCTTAGGTCTACCTTTACATCTACATTGCACATTGTATTATATTTGTCATTATCACAGTCGTTGTATATTTGTCCCGGCCTAGAATAGGATCATCCTGGTACTGGTGGGGTCGTAAGAGGCGACTAAAGTACGTGTGGTAGAGTCACGTCGCCAGCAATGGCAACACGCATGGGCAGATTCGACCGGATTATTACCACCCCCGGCATTTAAAACCGGCGTGAAGTAGTGGCTTTACGCCACTGCGTTTCGCATCAGGTAATGCCGGGCTCCGGCGCCCAACCCACCTTACAGGCAGGCAACACACCTGTAGCTCCTCTGGTGTTGCACGGGGTTGTGGGCGGCGGTAATCACTTACCATCAGGTGACCCCAACGCTCGTTTGCCTTGTCTTTTCCATAAAAAAAAAAAAAAAAAATAAGTAAAGCCTACTATTGTGACCGAGCTATACTGTAGTAAGATCTACATTTGCATATATCTTCATACATATATCTATTAAATAAGTAAAACGTAAAATTAATGTAACATTATTAGTAAAAACAAATATAATCTATATAGAACAAATAATCTATTAAAATCATTTTTCATCGTCACGTCGCATAATATTAGAAGATTTTTACTTTGCAGATAACATTAGCTAAGCCTATAATTGTACTACACGAACTCTAAAAACTAAAAAAGTTTTACTAAAACACCACAAAATTAACTTTGTTAATTTAACCGATGTATAGTAAACAATTTTGTTATATTATCAGCACTACAAGGAGTCCATTTTTTTTCAAAGTCAAATGTTATCAAAGCATAGAACCACTCTTTCTTCGGACACGTGCTGATATAAAAATAGACCGTCATTTTTGCAAATGTCTCTACAAATCTACTAAATATATTTATTTGTTTTGTTAGCTTCACGCTGTATCTTGAATTTAATTCAAGATATTGCGTGTGGAGTGGTGGAGCTTAACGCTACTCTTTGAAAATATGAGCTATCATTCCACTGAATCTCAATCTAACTAACGTAAGGGGTGAAAAACAGAGCAATCACAAATTTTCCTACCTGACTAAGCGTAATCGAATATATTTTATACAAGATGTGAACTCTACATTTAAAAATGATGAATAACCTTGTATATAGTTATTTATAGAGACCGATAGAAAGCATTAATAATTAAACAAATTAATAATATTTAATGTGAACAATAAAGTGCTTTTTAACATAATAATTGTTAAAGCGTATTATTCTTCCTTATTACATTAGGTTTTTGACCCGAGTAATGACACTATTATATGATAGCTGATAGTACTAGTTGACGTTCTTGAAAATTAGCTTCTAATAAATGTAGAGTCTAAAAGTGTTTTAAATGTAGTCGAGTTGGTATCATATTAAAAGTAGGCGCGACGATTGTGGATTCGATTATCGGTTGGGGTAACGAAATATTTTCATCTCTTCGCTCTGGTTTCGAGACAGGCCTCAAAATGTTCATTATTTTTTTTATTTCAAAAATCTATAGCTATAAATACGCTAATGAATAATTATTAGGTAAATACCAATTATGAGTAGAAGATCTTTACGTGTTACTTAATGCAAATTAAAGTGGAAAGTAAACTTATGCTGGTTGAAACTACTTATATATACTCGTATATATTCCGTTTTATTCCATTTATTTAAATGATCAAATAAATTTTTTATAAGTAATATCCCTGGCAAAAAATAAGGCCATGTAGGTTTTTATTTTCTCTCTATTTTCTCCGCAAAATATGTGGAAAAATATGTAATGAAAATACTAAAACGTTTAGATTCCAGTTTTGCGGCTAGAAATGTCTATGTTTGCGAACTAATATTTAGACAACGTATTAAAAACGCGATAACACTGCACCGCAGCTAGTGATGTGGCGTGATAGTCGATGGATTACTTTATTTATTCGTTTCTATTATTAACTTATCAATTTCATTTAAAAAATATTAAATGTATACTTCATGACTTATTACTTATTCGTATAAAGACGAATTATATTGAATTTATATTAAAATTTATGTATATTATTATACTGAAATATATTTTTTATTGTATATTTGTATTACATATCCAAAACAAAAATAATTTTATTTTATTTTGTGTCTTTCAACACAAAAAAAAACAGCTTCTTTCATTATAAAATTACATAAGTGATGTATACACAAATTACATAAGCGAGTACAATAAACAAAATAAAGATAATAAACGTGACCGTTATCAGATTATCGATGTCGACACGTCACATCACTAACCTAGGGCAGGGCCACTTATCAGTGTAGGAGATTGTGCGAAATATATGAAAAATATCACTATAGATAACGTGTGCCGAATTATAGTAGATTAGACTGTAGACTATTTTTTTATTTCTATTTCACTATTATTTTTTTATTGACCTAGAATTGTTATAAAATAATTATCATGTATTTTTTAAACATTTTTAAAGTGTTAATCCACACTTAGGAAAGATAAATATTTATTTAGAAAACGTATAAAATTTTTCCTGGAGGTTTCCAGGAGGCGCGGGTTCGAGTCCCGCTACGTTCAAATTTTTATACGTTTTCTAAATAAATATTAATTATCATGTAAATGAATGATGCTACTTTACTATTTGTGTTTTATTTCGTCGTAATTTTTTTAAAACATTTCAAGGATGTCTTCCCAAATTTCGAGACACTGCGTTTTGAGTGGCGTAACTCAACGCCGCGCTTTGCCTCGATACCAGAGCGGAGAAATCAAAATATAAATTTAAATAAATATTCCACGTCCTCGAGTGGGGATCGAACCCACAACCAGTTGATTTTACAGTTACACCTTGTGCCTTTGCGCCACGACAGGCCTATTATCTATTAAAATTTTACTAGATAATAATAATTAATTCCCCGGAGTGGGGATAAATATTTTTTGTCTGACAATGAAGCATTTTGGACTTTACGGCAGAATGTAGATAACGAAGTGATTTAGCTCTAGATTTTAAATAGCGGCTTACTAACTAACTCATACAAACATGCAATTTACTTAGTAACTAACTCATACAATTGACAATATCAAAATTTATATAATTATAAGTTTTGGTTGAGATGCCTTTTTGTTTTGATATATATAAATATATGTTTAATCTTTTATCTTTATCGTAATAGCACTAGAGTAGTGCGTGGTGCATTTTTAATGTAGCTTAATGTATGAAGAATATTTTTTTTCTTTTCAAACGATAAGCCTAAGTTTGGTCACGTCAAGGCTGCAATAAATAAGATTAGCGTTGATGCGACCTACGATGATATACGATTGATTAGAGCAGATACCTGTTGACTCTTGGTTAAAATACTTCCAAAAATACGACTTACTGAATGCAGACGTTGGTACCACAAATATTTTAGCTTCACGCTCTATCCCGCATATACACTATAAGCACTAGAAACTCTGTGCTAAGACACCCCGTTCTCCACTTTCCGTCCAATTTTCTTTGCCTTTGCTTTTTTAAAAAAAGTAAATTTTTGCTTTTTATATCTTTTATGATAATATTTACCAAAATTAACTAACCGTCTCTATATTTAACATCATAGCCGCAGCTTAGCGGTCTCCGGACGAGGGAGTGTAAACAAAATTGCGAATTGACATATTTTAAATAAACAAAATTAATACGTACATAAATGTGTATGTATATGTACATTAGAACGTACAGGAAACCTATGTTGTTGTTTATTTATTAATACGAAACGACTGGATAGTATATTTTTTTATATTATAAATGAAGTATAGTAGTAGTATGAACTCTAACTTCATTGAAATTAAAAATGTTGAAAATGTTAAATAAAATATAAATTTAAAGTTGGATTGGAATATACACAAAAAATATCAATGTTTATTTAAATTAAATTTACAGACAAAATAATTGTGTCGACTCAAGTAACTCTAAATTACAAATGTTTATGATTCTCTTCGTTTGATTAGGTAAAAAAAATATTGTTTTAGTTTCTAAAAATCTAATAAAAGATACATTAACAAAACTATCTCAATTTAACTAGAAAAAGGCAGAAGGTACGTTAAGAACTTTAAAAAAAAAAATATTTGTAAAAACAAAAATCCCGACTGCATCATACTAAAAAGAAAATAAACAAGCCCAATAGTTTATTAGAATTAACAGTCGGGACCTCTTTAAATTATGCGGGGTTCCTGGTAAAGATTTTATTGATTGAAGAATTACTTATAGGTCCCGACTGTTAATCCTAATAAACTATTGGGCTTGTTTATTTTCTTTTTAGTATTATGCAGTCGGGGTTTTTGTTTTTACAAATATTTTTTTTATTTTTCATTTTTTTGTTAGTTTTTATTATGGTAATGATAATCATGATATACCTTTTTGAAATCCTGAAATTGAGCTCTTGAATTTGATATCCATATTGTAGTATTCGAAACGAATTTTTTTTTTATCACTAAGTCCAATGACGTACCACAGCCGCCATGATTATTTTTTATTAACGTCACCTATCTAAGAACACTTGGGCTGCTAATAGAAATCTAACGATACCTCAAATATGTAAATCCGTTCAGCAGTTCTGGAGATACGAGGTAATAAAGAATATTACATACATACAAGATACGCGCGAAAAACATAACCCTTCCTTAGCAGTCGGGAAAAAAAAGGTTAAAGCAACCAATTCTACCAAAACATAAAGCCAAAGTGAAGCCTGACTTTCTATAATCATATCGATGTATTATATTGAACTAAATTTCCTAATATGCTGATTAAAAAAGTATTATCCTAAACAATGCCCTCAACACGTAGTCCCATCGGAAGATGCACAATTGTTGCATTTACAATGACCATTGCACAATATAGAGGGTGGCAGCGTACCAATATAAGCTCTACAATTTGTCATATAGAGTCCAATTTTATTGAAACTACAGTAAATAGTATTTCGAAAGATTTCTTATGACAATCGTTTAGTGCTAATTGCATACTAGGTCAAACCGCGGCGTTGCTTATTTTGAATTTGTCTTAAACGGTTGTGTATGAATAATTTGAAACATGTAATTTCTTACTAGATTATTTCTTTCTTTTAGAATTATGTTTTAACCTCACTTTAGGGCTTAGAAATCATATTTTGTATACAACTATATATAAAACTCTTTCGTTACTGAGAGATCGACAGAGAACGCACAAAAAAAGATATTGTGTTAATAAGTTGAAATTTGGCATGTATGTAAGTTAGTGAGTGAAGGGGAGAGCGAGAGAGTATTTCTCAAACTTCCTGCATGGTCAGGAAAACCAGGCATTTTGAATATTATATTTTTAAATTTACGCAAACAGAGTTGCGGTTGATGACTAGTTTTGCCTAAAATTTATATTTTATTGTATATAGAAAACTAAATATACAAACATACATAGCACATATTTGTACATAACCTATAAACAAAACATTTTTTGCTTAGACCGCGATGTATTGTTCAGATGTGCAAGCACATACCTCACTCAGTTACTAAATTGGTAAATTTTAACTTTTCTTAGAACTTATGTTGACCTCTTATTTATTTTTACTACGAGTTAACTGAATATATTTAGCTGGAGATCAGCATTCTACAGCAGCTCGACATCCGACCGAAAACGCGGAGGGTTCGATTTCCACTCGGAAGGTTTATTATTGTAATTTCCTTGCTCACAACAAGACTGAACGTGGCGTGGAGTTCCGTCACTCTACACGCATCCTCAAAAATTGGAGGGAAAATGGGGAACGCAGTGTTTTAACTCTATGTTGCCACTGTCTTCTCTACTATACGGGACACAGCGTGAAGTTTAAAAAAAAACTGAATTCAGTCGATGGTTACTACCGGCACTAGTAACATACTCGTACACACAAAATCCCAAGAGTATTTATACCTCAAACGGAAGTCGAAGTCCTTACCATTGATAGCAACTAGACACGCTGATATAGAACTAGTTCTTCGAAATATTTTTAAAGTGACATAGACCACCGTCAACGGTCTCCAGTTTCATATGGAGATCGGTAATGGTTGCGCAAGCGTCGGTGTTTCATTGTTTTAATATTATTGCTTAATAAAAACTTTCCTAGAAGTGTGTTATTAAATGGAATTTGTAGAAAAGTGTTTACAAGTGGCGGAAAAAATATTCACTGCTCCGACTGGGAATCGGACCCACAACAGTCGCAATATTTTATTATAGTTTTTATAGTCAATATATCTATATAATAAATAGGAGAAGATATTTGACATAACTTATGGCGCGGCGTTGAGTTCCGTTATTTAATATGCAATGTCTAAAAATTGAGCGGTCAATAGGGAACGGAGATTCTTAACACTCGGTTACTGCCTGACCTATTATGCGGGAAAAAACGTAAAACTATTTTATATATCGCCCTAGGCCATGTTTGGTATACCTATTTAAGTACCCACAGTGGCTGTATACAACCAGACTTGCCAGCCTTTACGTGACGTCAATAATTAATTATGTCCTCATTAATATCGAATATTGCAGTAAATTTCGCTTTTCACTATATGGTTTACTACAGTGATTGAAAGTCCTTATAGTTTGTGTAATGTGTTAATAGTAGAGTTAGTTAGTTGGTTTTAAAGTTAAAATAAACTGTCTTTTTATATATATTTATTTAGTATATGTAAGAGAGTATCTATTATAGTGTCAAGATAATATGCCCTACATTCTTCACTTTCCGTTTGAATTCGAGATTTTGCATGCCAAGTGGCGGAACTCGACGCCGCGCGTTGTTTGATAGGATACAATTAAATAAATGTTAATTTTTCCCTTAAATAATACCTTTTATCGCCTATCTCCGTTTTTTTAGAGAACTTATTGCTAAGTAATAAAATCTCTTAGGTTTAGAACTTTCAGATATATTTTATATAATATATCTAAATTATGTCTAAATTCAAAATGAAGTACCGTATTATACATACGATATTATATATATTATATTAATGAATTATACATACATGCAAAATATACATATATTTATGCGAATGTAACACTGTAATCGTTGTTTTTTTAGCGCTATATCCTGTTTAGTCACTGAGTTTCGTCTAGGCTGATAGTTGTGGTATTATCGAATGCATAAATGTCTACATGAGTTAATTATACAGTTCGTTATAATTATGTACTTTTTTAAATATATTTTGATATAATTTGTTAAGCTGATTGATTATTAAATGCTGATTTTAAATTTGGCAAATATTTTTTTTTATGTCATGCGATTTGAAAATAAATGTAGGGATAAACTGGTTTCCTTCTTATAAGTCCCTCCATCCTCTACCGTTTTAATAAAAAAAAAACATATTTTGATATAATATATTTCAAAATTCTAAAATGTAATGATATTTCGTTGCGTCGTTTATTTCCGCTCAACACGAAATGTCTCAACAAAAGTGTCTTAACAACTCTCTTTGCGTACTCCCTCTACATGCGGGAGAAAATAAGCAATCTATTGAAAGTTCACATGTAAATTAGAATCGTTCATTTGTTTCTCTACCGAACTCTAGGATACGATGAACGTCAAAATCAATGCACATTTCATGCAGTCCAATAAAGCACCATGTGCGGGTGAAAATGCATGAATAGAATGCATTTTAGTTGGTCTATTCACTTAGTTGCGATGGAGGCTAGTATGCGTTGTACAAGCGTGCTCGAAACACTTAACACAAGGACTTGGAGCACATAACATAATTGACTTTGGTGTATTAGTCACTGTGATAAAAAAATACTTTGTATTAACAAACTTTTTTCATGTTTTTTTTTGTTTCACTGTCATGTTATTGTATGGCAACACTTATTTTATTATGAAAACCGTTGTTTTTCCTCCATTTGCTTGTTTTTTTTCCGTTTTTTTGTGTGCTTTATAAATAAATTATTTTACTGATAATACTAAGTTTAAAATTGTTTGAACAATTAAAGGTTTAAATGAAAGAGATGATTCTGCTCTACATCTATCATATCTAGGAAAACTGAATGATTTCAATGTTTAACGTAGCTTAACGCGATCTTGCGAGAGTTAAGTTTCGATTGACCGAATGATTTATATTATTCCTTTATATTTATTTACTATTATCATTTGGGATGTAGAGATATCTACCTCTATGTGTTATATTACTCTGTCACTGCCAGCCTATTGCAATAAAATTAAATAAATGGCGGTGAAGTTAGTCCATCCAGACAAGAAGAATGGTTGATCTATGAAATTTTGCAACTATTAACTTTATTAAACAACTGTACAGTACATTGTACGGTCATTGCCATATTTTTAAGGAAAACCGTCTGAACGTAAATATTTATTGCAATAATTCACTTAATAGTGTAAACCTATCTCGTTGTATGAGTCGTAGCTAATTAGAGGTGACCCTTTACACATGTATGTAATAATAATAATCATAATCAGCTTTACGCTGTGTCGCACATAAATCAGGGTAAGCATAGGAGACACTTAGTGTTAAGACATTCCGTTCCCCACTTTCCGTCGATATATTATTGATAGTTTACCTTTCGATTATTTTATTATCAGTTTTTTGTTAAGTTCCTTATATGTTAATTATATTTGCTGGTATATAGCTGGTTAGAGGGAAACTAGTGTTAAGACACTCTGCTTCCAACTTTCTTGTGTATTTTGGAAATATTGCGTGTTGAGTGTTGGAACTCAACGCCGCGCACTTATGCAACCTTATATACCATAGCATGGAAATAGGTAAATAGCTCCGATTGAGAGTCGAATCCACCGCCAATATAGGAAAAAAAAATTTTTAGTACAGTAGTAATACAATCTCTTAATGCAAAAAACATTACAATTATTTACTTAAATGAATACTTCACATTACTTCTATACTACAATCTTATTTTTATAATATGAATGTAAGATTTCTTCTTCATACAAGTGACACAAATAAAGCTTTTGATCTATATCGTGTTGAGTTAAGCCTAAGTGGCTACACTAAATGTCTGGAAAATTGTCTTAACAATAAGTATCCTTTGCCTATCCTTCTATAGGGGGAGAAGCGTGAAGCTGCTTTTGTTTTCAGAAAGGTGTTTGTAGTAGGAGCTTTTGTACGTACATTCGTTTATATATATANATATATATACTATGGATCATGGGTATTTTTTTTTTGTTTGAGTAGTGATTAGTTTTGTTTGATTATGACGACATGATATGTTTATGACGACTTGATAATGAATTGATTTTCCGCGCTCAATTTTACGTTGCGAGTTTGTTTGGCGGAACTCAACGCTATTTTTCTAACATAGTAAAGAAATCAAAATAATTTAAATATAATTATTCTAGAGATCTAATAATTATGTACATTATCGTGAGAAGTAGACTTTTTAAACATTTTTATAAAATTGATAATATTTTAGTAAGTCGGCGTTAGTTTTCAAACGCTAGAGTAACGTGATCTAAGTTTATAATTAGCTTCTTTATGTCTGTCTCTAGTTATTTCATATTTACACAGATTTTACAGTTTAATTTCAGATATTATTGGTCATATTAACTTCAAGCTATATCCCACATATAGCAGGCAAAGAGAACTTAGTGTTAAGACATTCCGTTTTCTACTTTACGACATTTTCGGGCCATTGAGGATACTGATATGGTACATATCAGTATCCTTAACATGACAAAAATGCACCTATGCACGACTCAATTTTGCCATATAGAAATTGGGAATCGAATCCACTTCCTATTCTTATTAGTTAAAACTATAAGTTTTATAAAATACTTAACGATAATAACATTTAGTGATGCAAATACAACGCTCATATTGTTTAAAACATTATCTGTAGTACCTAATCAGAATTAATAGCCAAATTTCGTATGACGTAACACATGTAGAGTTGCATTAGAATTCTATGAAGAATATTATGAATAACATTAAAAATAAAATTATTAATAAATAATAATAATGACAATACGTTTTTATGTTTGTCAGGATTAGACTTTTTTAACAATAAGTTTAAATTTTCTATAGTTTAAACTTGGACTATACCATGTAGTTGCGTACTCAGTTATTGCGAATTTTAATTAAAGTTATTAAGTTAAGCTATAATACTTATTTCATTGAACTCTAACTGTAAAATAAGACATTCATTTTAAATACACAATGTAAAGTCAAAATTAATTACACTGAAAAATATTTTCAGGCACTTCAGTTTTTGTGAGTGTATGTTTTCACATACATTTGAGTAAAAACAGACATGTTGAATTAATTTCTACTAATTATCGATTATATATTGGAATATTATAATTAATCGTGACAACTAAATATTAAAAAAAAAAATACACACACACACCTAAAAACTATCGTCCCAAATTGAGGTTATCCAACAAAAACAGTTTAGCGCAAATAATATTATCATACGACCTTGCTCCCAGCTATCTTCTATGATAATATACAAAAAAAAACTCACCGAAAAAATAATTTGTTACGAAATCCAAACACAGCACTGCACTTTTATTTGTTAGTAAAACTAGGAGTGATCATCGCGCGATCGCCGGCCGGTGCCGACTGACGGCGCGTACGCATTCCCCCCCACCACGTTGAAATTGTCGCCAAAATAATCAGAAATGCCGCGAGATGAAAGTGAAGGGGTGCGTTCTGTACGAGAGGCTGTATGCTAATTCTCATCCCCTATTTTTCCGGGGCGGGGATGCAATTAAAAGCCGCGCGTGCGTGGGGGTTGCGATTAGAACGTCTGTCACTTTTTTACTTTTTCCTAGTCTGCCGGGTTTAGATCGATGAAAGTCTGGGATGAGTTGTCGTCGATACGATATTTATGCATTTGCTAAAGATTGTTAGGTTTCGTTGGTTAATTGCATTTTTGGATAGTTTTTAGGTCTTAATATTTCCGTTTTTTGAATATCATATTGAAATATGGACTCTACAATATTATTTGTCTCTTTGTTTGGTTGATTTAATTTAAACATGATATATATTTTTGTATATATTATAAATTTGGCTAATTTTACTCTACATTGCCTGTTAACGACGAATTTAAATGAAGAAAATCCCGCCAAAACTACACAATTAGCAAGTACAAAGTTAAAAACATACATTATACATAATATTCAATTAACATATAAATGAACAAATATTGATAAAAATTTGACAATTTAAGCATAGATCTCACATATATATAATATAAAAAAAATATCCACACATTATTAGATTTGAGTGGCATTGAGAATTTTTATTTACGACAGTTAAACCAGATAGTCTCTAGCACTATAGCTACAATAGAGTAGGGTGCGTGCAGCGATGTTGCAAGCTCGAGCTCGTGCAAGTTTACGTTGAGGACCTAATTTGCTTGTGTGAATGTGTTTGTATGTAGAGCAAATTGTAAACTGACGTTACCTCAACACTTGTGAGAGAAAAATCTACTAGTGTTCTCTACAATTTATTTTCGTATATATCTGTATGTACGTATGTGGAGTTTCAATTTTTTATACTGTAGAGTGGTGAATTTGCGTATAAAAGATTCAGTTAAAGTTTACTTAATGTTCTTAATTTAAATAATGGAGTGAATAAAATTTAAATTTTCTTCTTATTATTTACAAAAAAATCATGAACAATGTTGAGATAATTATGAATAAGCTAACATTTTTTTTGCCGAAATTTTAATTTATGATAAAAAAAATAATCTTCAAATTATTATTTTTAAAACTATTTATTTAATTAAACTCGATTAAAATGACGAAAGAAGCGGACCTAAATAAAAATATCACATAACAGGGGACGCTCATAAACAACTAAAATAAAATTGAAAATGGATTTTTAAATGACAATGGACCAATTTTTATCATTGTAATAGACAAAATTTGCGATCCCCTAATTTTATTAAGATACGGCCAACCGTCTCTGATGCATCGGTTATTGCTCTTAAAGTAATTACATATGCAAGAATGTCTAATGTCGAGGTCCGAGCGCACTTGCAGGCCAGCTACACCCCTGTCCGTCTGTACGTTGTATTTACATCATAATACATTACTTACAGAGATCCGGTCTAATTGTTTGGAATAGATCGAAAATCAAGTCTGGCGAGATAAACGGTGATGTTTGCCAATTATTTTTTTTGACACTCAAAATAAGTGTAAGCCACTTTTTTTGAAGGAATTATTATTTAAGTAAAAAATAGTACTCACCTCTGCCGGCTTGCCGCTTCAAAACAATATAAATAACCAATAAAAAGTAAACAGAGTCACAGTCAGAGTCCGGCCGAAACACGAAACAAAACTTGCGAATGGAGACGTTATCACTAATTTCGACTAGAACAGAGCAAGAACGGTTTGGAAACTGAGTGTCCAATGAAACGTAGCGGGCGGAAGCTCGGCCAATCCGTCACGCCCGCCACACACGCACGTGAGAAAACTTTTGCTAACTTCCCGAAAGTTTGCCACGCGTCGAAATAGTTGCGTAGATACGAGCCCGATACTCTACTGATAATTGGTTATTTTTTTTGAAAGCGACCACCCGTCCGGTCCGGTCCGGTCGGTCTGCAATATTAACAGCCGCGTCCACCTTTTGTAATGAAACGTTCACACATGCTTCCGCATTACCGTCCCGATGCCATCAATAATGAAGCCGGGCGGGAAAAAACAAAACGGGGCACCTCACCCGGCGAGGCGCCCGCCGACACTACAGCCTCCTCGTCAAAGATCAGAATTGCATATCTGGGTTGCGTTAATGAGAGGGGGTGGGCCCGTGGGGGGTCGAAAAAGTGGCACCGCTCGCGCGCGAATATAAATTCATCGCCAAAAAATCATTACGCGGGGGGTGGTATTACGGCCCTCTGCGCGAGTTTGTTCGTATAGTTTTTAAATCGGGCGCTCACTCGGCGTCGCGGCGCCGCGGCGCGTGGCCGCCGACTGCACCACGGGCACTACCGCCACCACCGCTACTACGGCCACTACGGCCACTACTTGCACTATGCCACATCTATCACGCATGCACTTAAGACACACGCTCTCGGTCCCGACTCTAGCGCGGGCGGGTTCCGTCTGAGCTACGAAACCGACGTAACTACTTGTTAACTTTAATTGATATAGCGAACGCTACATAGCGCGCACACATTGGGCAGTTGCCATAGCTGACTATTGAGATAATTGACACATTTTATATTATTAGCAAAATTAGGGAAAAACAGTACGATTAAAGGGGAAAAAATATTCCACGTATGCAAAATTGTGTTTTCGACGACGAATGTAATCAATTTGTGCGTAGGAAGCGGCACACTTCCGCACACATAGAGTCTGTATGTGTGAGAGTCAAATTAAATCTAATACAAAATTGCGTTTTATGTTCGCTAGTGCGTGTTGGTGTGTGGGGGCACAATGCGAACGCTTGGTACACTCGGCCCGATAATTATGCATTAGGCGTAATTATTATAATTAACACTTTTTATTTAGCTTTTATATATTAAATATAAATGCTTTATAGAATTTGTTAATTAATAATATAATAATAAAATTAGACAACTTTATGATAAATCAGTGGTATATCCACTAGTAGTAGTAGAAATACACGGAAGCTCTATATTATTTATAGAGAAAAAATCTCTATATAGACCATTTTCACCACTTTTTTTGTTCATTTTGATAGCTATTTGAAATGAGCATAATGAACAATCTCGATACAGAAACCTTTCTTAAACACACGTCAACGTGCTGTGAGCAAAGGGAGCACCTACAAAGCGACTACGCGGCGTAGCTTCTACGCTTCAGTTTATTATACTGAATGCATGACTATATTACTTTTTTTGTGATTTTTTGTCTTTTATTAGGCGTTTTGTTTGTTGATTATTGTAGTTTTTTTTTAAATATAGTTATGTCTCATATGTAATTTTAATATGTTAATTTTAAATTGTTTATTCATTTGATTGCGTTAATAATAATAATAATAACATATATTTAATTTAAATCTATCTTATTTCAAATTTAAAACAAAAGCACTAACAAATAGACTGAAAACAAAACAAAAATTCTTAATTATGACTGAAGACAAAAAAAAAGAAACACCTAGTAGACAATAACTGAATAGATTAGCATAACGCGATCGACTGTACTTTAAAACTCACACAAACTTAATGTTAAAAATGAATTACCAACACAGTCTCCCTGCCACCCCGCTACACTCATTTTCATTTCGATGTTTTTGGGTTTTTGCGCAGAAGGGGGGTCCCCCACCCTAGGGGGAACCCCCGCCCTATGAAAATAGGATATATTTTTATGTTTTATTTGCCCGGAAGCTCCAGCTTAGTTGCATGTTTATTAGAAGTTTTTATTAGTAGAAACAATAAGGTATTTTTTGCGTTTTTTTTTCATCGGTACCACTATAGGATGATTTGCGATGACAATCGTATCGGTTAAGTCACGGAATGTTTGTTTTTGATTAGGTTTAGTTGTTCTGTTTATAGTGCTGTACCAAGTACGGTTAGATAGTGGCGGTCGTGAAGAAACTATTCTAATAACTTTATAATGTCAATTACTACAGATAGTAAGTTGAATTTGATTTAGGTTTCCAGGATAATGTGAATGGCTATCTAATGGCTTCTATCTATAGGGAGATTAGTAAAATTTAAAGATACCAAAGAATATTAAAAATATTTTTTTTAATTTATTTATTATTGATGATTGACTAGCAATGACTAAATTTGATACTATCAAGTAAAAGAGGAACTTTGCTTTAGTTTAGACGTCTAAGCAATCCAAATAACTTAACAAAATAAAATCAAATAGAATTACTAATTTATTTTTATATATTTAATATCGATTTTATAAAAAATGAATACTAAATCTCTTCTACATGTAGCTATGTAGGCAGGTATAGCGTAGTGTTGAGACACTGCTTCCACTTTCCACCTAACTATCCAGACAATGTGTTTTGAATCGTAATATGTAGTTATAAATCAACTTTATCCATCCTCAAGTAATTATGAATCCAAAAATAAGATTTACCGCCCCCAGCTTCACGATTTAAGATGAGATGAGATAAAAGGATTCGTTTCTTTAGCGTCTTTCTCTTTAAAACATATTTTTTTTAATTTTACATCTTTATTAGTTTAGATATTTTATCATATTATATTTTGGGGAATATATAAAAAATCTACGTATTGGGCTCTCGATTCTTGTATACCATAAAAGATGCGATTTATCTAATTTTTCTAGTATGGAAGGCCACTTTCAAAGTGATATTAGGCGGCGTTGAGTTTCGCCATTTAACACCTATAGCCTCCAGAATTCGACGGAAGTAAGTGGGAAACAGAGTTGTGGGTACAGAGTGTTAACACAAGGTTCCCAGATTCCATCTGCCTACCCTGCTATATGCGTGAAAAAGCGTGAAGCTAAAATATACATATCTAAGATTTTACTTTCACGCATATTGCCCAAGGTTAGTGAATTCTTTCATTGCTTACCACCCGTTTAAAGACATTTGCGTGTTTATTAGAATCAACTACATCACACTATATCTAACTTGACTGATGTGATTATGATACCTATATACATTATCTCAAGTTATATTGAAATCTTTCACCAGCGTTAAGTTACGCATATATTAGGCACTATACACGTAATAAAATCTCATCGTTTTTTGTTACGACAAAACATATTTAAGGAGATAATTTATCATGTTCACGTAAAATTAAAATGTTCATGTTAAGTATTTAGATTTATTTATGTATAATATTTTTTAGACATTTTCTTCTCTCGGACGCTACTTAGGGTGTCTAATGAGTTAAGTGCCTTTCCGGGTTACATTTATTTGTAATCCCATAAAAATACGCATATATGAGGCCAGTCGTGGCGCAGACGCATAAGCGCGCGACTTGTTGTGGGTTCAATTCACACTCGAGGAAATGAAATATTTAATATTTTCTATTTAATATCCTCGATTTTGTAACGAGAGAAAAAGCGCGGCGTTATGTTTCGCCATTTTACACGCAATGCCTTCAGAATTTGGCGGAAGATGGGGAACAGAATATCTTAATTGTGACGGAGTGACTTAACACTAGGTTCCCAGGTTCCCTCTGCCTACTCCGCTATGTACGGGACGGGACGGGACGGGACCGTGAATGCTGTCGTATACTCCTATACAATAGATTTTTTTTTGCCCTAGTAGGGTAGTGGGGGTCATAATTGGATACAAAATTTTGTTTAAAAAGTTTAACAAGTCATGGCACTTTTATTTCACCATCAAATGAATCTCTACTCTATTGGGAATAGTCTCGTAAATTTAGAATTAATATTTGGACATTTCCTGAAAAACTTATTTTTAAAGTAATTTTACGAAATTATTATTTGCATTATTATTTTATAAGTAAAAGAATATTTTTTTATAAAGTAAAATATTTTTTTTAGCTTCCCGTTGTATCCCGCTTATAGCAGGATAGGCAGAGGAAAGTGTTGAGATAATTCGTTCCCGATGCACGCCCAACTGTCGGAACATTGCATTTTGAGTGGCGCAACTCAACGCAGTGTTTCGTCTTGTTACCGGAGTGAAGAAATCTAAATAGTTCAATACTCCGGAGTGGGAATCAAATCCACATTCGTTGTGATTATAGTGCCACGGCACATCGGCGTCTTTTAATTTTAAGTCTTTGTATATTTTGAATTGATTTTTTTTGATACAGCGTGAAGCTGAAATTTGAAAAAAAAAGACAGGTTTTAACTTTTTATAATCAACAAATATGAAGTTGCGGGCTACAAGCTGTATTTAAATGTAAAAAGTAATTTATTAATTACTATCCTTTACATGCGGCTTCATTAAAAGTTGAGTACAACACATAAGTGCCCCACACTTCGGGTCCTTACAGTATCAAGTAGTGGCCGTCGTTAAGTCAGGTTTCCTGAACTTTTGGCGCATTGTTCACTTGGGGAAGAAAATAATCAAAAGTAAGAAGAATCCTAAATTCTAATCTGCGATTTACAGCCATTTACAGCTTGCTTCAAGGCGGCTACGTCTTGCCGTAGACTTGACCCTACTATACAATGTATCAGTCACTACTATGACGGCAAGTACAGGCGAAAGAGATCAACGTTAATATATAGCGATATAAAAAATATTTTGCAATTCGCTATATTCAGTAGTTTTTGAGATTGGTAGTTTCAACCGAATGAACACTTTAGAAAATGCTGATTTTATTTTTTTTGTTAACTAAAGACGAATATTGGAAATTGAGAGTTGAAACTTGGCTTGATAGCAGGGTTGGCTTGGCTTGGCATCAAATGTTTAGGGTAGTGTGGGGGAATCCTAAGTGAGCATTTCTCGAAATTTCTACTCAAACTAAAAAAACTAAATTTTCCAATTTACACCTTAAAACCAACGCAAATTTCGGACGACGACTTGTTTAGTCTAAACATAAAGGGTTCAGTTAACAAAAGTAACTATCTACATTTATAATTCACTGTTACAGAACTAAGCAAGTTTTAATGACAGTGTGGTGCAGGGGCACAAGTGTGCGACTGTAGACGCGACAGGGTTTGGTTTTCACTCGAGGAAATGCAGTGTTTAATATTTCCTCGCTATGGTGAAGAGGCAAAACGTGGCGTTAAGCTTAGCCACTCAACAAGCAATGGTGCCAGAATTCGGCGGAAAGTTGGGAAAGGTCTTAATAGGAACGGAATTTCTTAACACTAGGTTCTAAGATTTTCTTTGCCTACCCTACTAGCTTCTCGCTGTACCCTATACGGAGCTGTGTAGGATACAGCGTGAAGCTACAAGGAATAATTATTCTGAAAAGGATTATTCCCTGAAATTTCACTTCCTATTATAGATAAAATGATAGAAACTAATTTAACTTATCATCCTATCTGTACCTTATCAACACTATTAAAAGGTAAAGCATTAATTGCGTATTATTATTATATTATAATTTATGCACCTATAAATAAAAAAAATATGATGTTACTTAGATTATTAAGCAGTTTACATTCGCTAAACATATTTTTAATACTTCTAAATGTCACGTTAAAACAGCATAAAGCTTATTCGTGCTGTCCCGCATATTGCAGAGAATGAGAAAGAAAATCTTGTCTTAAGACACTTCGTTTCCCAGTCTCGTCTTAATTTTAGAGACCATGCGTGTTGAATGGCGGAACTAAATGCCCTGCTTTATATCATTTTCAGAGCGACGAAATGAAAAGACAACGAAATTAGATTTTGTGTTCGATTCCCACTTGGGGGAAATTCATTACTCAGTACAGTCGGCGTTACGACGGCCACATTTATCATTGAAGTTGATTTCATTTAATTTAATTTTAGTCTAAAAAACAAGACAGGATAATACACAGTGTTTGAATACTAGGCTCTCTTCATATACACTGCTATATACAGGACATACATATGCAACACACAATATACTACACAAAACGAATAAACAATAAATACATGACACATTCAACACTCAAATACCCCCAAAAATCAGTGGAAAATGGGGAAGGAAATCGTCTTAATACTAAGTTCCCAGGTTCGCTCTGCCTATCCTAATAGTGTGAGATACAGCGTAAAGCTAAAAAAGAATACACAAAAATGTTCCATTCAAGCGTTACATGAAAGTTTAGTTGCTATCTAAGCCTTTGATGATTTTACCTTTTTTATTTTCCTACACATTCAGCGAGAGTGGACGAGGGTGCAGCGTGCAGGAACTTTGAAATCACCCTTTACCCTATAATAGTATGTACGAGTACGTATGTAGTTTAATATTTGTATGTATTTCAAAGGGTTGCCAATCTAAAGAGTGTCAATCGGCACATGTTAGTGAGCCATTGATCTTTTTGATATGTAATTAATTGGATTTTACATGTACCTCCGTCCACGTAGTAAGCGGGAGTCATTTCTAGTTGTTGCTTTCAAAAAGCTTTTCTTTCATAGTAAGGTAGGCAGAAATATCTTAGTGTCAAAATAATCCATTATCCACTTTCTGCTCTAATTCAGTATATTGCATATTAAAACGTTATTATAAAGCCGCGTCTAAATTAATTATTCGAAGAAAGATATTTATCCGAACTTCGGCGTTAGGATAACTAAGAAATAGGCAAAAGATTTCAAGAAAAACAATCATTTGTCACATTAAGTTTGAATATTTATAATATAATGTTTTTTTCTTGCTATCCATATACAGTATAGTATACATAATCTGGGGACACGGTAGTGCCCCCGCCAAGTCGAGCAAAAAAAAGCGGCACGGCCGTACCATCCTTTTCTCGAAGCAATTCAGGCCATTTTCGATCCCCCTATAACTTCGTTGTGGATAAAACAAGAAACTTGAATTTTCAGTAACTAATCAGGCATAATATAAACACGGTATATTTAAAATTTCAGTCAATTTGAACCAGTAGTTTAAGAAAGACAACTTGTTAAAGTTTCTAAATTTTGTCACTCACTGACTGACTCACCGATCATCAAAAGCCCAAGGCACTTCTAGCAGACATAGAAGCTTCAAATTTAGAATACAAATAGAGTTTAGTGTCTTTATCATGGGGAAACTTAAATATTTTGTAATTTCGGTCCAGTTTTCCAAATACACCAACTACATGAATAACTTTGTAATCCCATATAAATGTATTGCAGTTAATGAATCATTATTACTGTATAATAGAAAATAATAAGTGTAGATAGGTACCAAAAAGTAGGACTCTACAAAAAGAAGTGAGATGCCATCAAAAACATCCTGTAAAAAAACCCAAGTCTCGCAGCTCAGTCTTTCTACCGTAAAAAGTTGTGAGATCCATGTAATACCAAGTCGGTTAATCTATTTAGTCTCTACTTAAAGGACCTTCTGTCTTAAGTTATTACATAAGTTATTATCATGCCAATATTAAAAATATTTTACGTTTTAAACAAATAGATCGACTTGGACATCGCATGATTTGATTATTAGTATGTATCACACTACACAGCACGACGGGCCAGCAACCGAATTCCTCACCAGAGTCCTTCCGAATATGATGTCTATTATGTCTTTCGATAGGTTGTGTTTTCATGCGATGTCCAAGTCGATCTATTTGTTTAAAACGTAAAATATTTTTAATATTGGCATGATAATAACTTATGTAATAACTTAAGACAGAAGGTCCTTTAAGTAGAGACTAAATAGATTAACCGACTTGGTATTACATGGATCTCACAACTTTTTACGGTAGAAAGACTGAGCTGCGAGACTTGGGTTTTTTTACAGGATGTTTTTGATGGCATAAGATTCACTGGTAACTAGTTCCTTTCCGTTAAACAATTTGTTGATTTTTATTTCCTTTTACTTATTTTCGTGAAGTTTACACTTTTAAAAAATATATACAAAATTTAATGATGAATGGTTGAATATTCAGTTCGGTTCGGTTGAATAGTTTACGCGTTAAAGCGTAATAAGCAAACAAACATTAATAAGAATAAAGGTAGCATACTAAAGAAAATTTCAACCCTTTAACATACAAAACTATTTTTTAAGAATAAATTCTAACACTAAAAGTACTAAAAACATTTTTATCAAAAATAACTGTAGCTTTTATTAATAGGCTTTAGAAATTTGCGTAATCTAACTCTTTTACGTAAATTGGTTTTTGCCAGAAATAAATACACAAATTGTAAGATTTGCGTCTTTACAAAAAAAAAATGTTAAGTTATTTTTAGTTAATAAGGGATGTAGTCATTGTATAATAAAGTACAATAGTATTTTCGAAGTCAGTCGTGGCGCTGGGGCTCAGGTTGCGGGTTCGATACCGACACGAGGAAATGAAATATTGGCTATTATTAATTTTCTCGAGGCCAGTCGTGGCGCATAGGCACAAAGTGTTACTGTAAAACCGACTGGTTGTGGGTTCGATTCCCACTCGAGGAGATGAAATATTTACTTAAATTTATATTTCCATTTCTTCGCTCTGGTGTCGAGGCAAAGCGCGGCGTTGAGTTCTGCCACTCAACTCCAGAATTCGGCAGAAAGTGGGAAATGGAGTGTCTTAACACTAGGCTCCCTCTTCCCACCCTGCTGTGTGCGGGATACAGCGAGAAACAATTTTTTTTATTAATTTCCTCGCTCTGGTAATGAGGCAAAAAGTGCTCCTGTGTACTCTGCCTTGTGCGGGCTATAGTTTGAAGTTAAAAAAGGATGTAGTCGAGATGTTTCCTTCTAAACACGATAGTTCAGTGTTTACTTTTGATTCTTATGAATTTGTATTAAAACTAGCTTTTAACTGCGCTTTCACCATGTCGTCCAACAGAAATAACTAAGGATTGTGACACATTCTAAGTGCCCAACGCACCTTTGACCACAGATACAGTGCGTTAAATCGAAACGATTTATAATGTTATATCATATAGCCTTCTTAGATAAATGGACTATCCAATAAAAAAAACAATTCGGACCAGTAGTTCCTGAGATTAGCACGTACAACCGAACAAACTCTTGAGCTCTATAATATTAGTATAGATAGCATTTCAATATAAGGCGAAAAGTGGAGAACGACGTGTCTTATTAACTGTTTATACTACATAAAATATAGGATAAACATTAATACCAAAAAATGCATGAATAACAATCTTAATGCAGCCAAATTTTTATGAAATTTCATATTAATAAAATTATTTTGAGTTACACCTCTCAACACGCAATGCCTTCAAAATTCGGCGGAAAGTAGGAAACGGAGTATGTTTATAGACAGTTATTTTTATTTTCTTCGCTCTGGTAACAAGACAAAGCGCGGCGATGAGTTCTGCCACTCAACACACAATGTTCTAAAAATTTTGCAAATAGTGGCTGCATATCGCTTGGTAGGCAGAGGAAACTTAGTAGCAATATACCGTTATTCACTTCGTTAGATGAGACGAACGTATTCAGTGGCGGAACTCAACGCCGTGTTAGCGTAATAGTTCATCAACAAGACATTTTTTTTGACACAATCCTATAAAGTTAATTAAACAACAAAATAAATATCCACTAATTATCACATCCCGAAAAAACCGCTCCACAATACCTATAACCAAATAAATATAATAAAAAAAAAACAAGCGAAATCCACACTCAGAATATTAAAATGGCGTACATTTTTTTTGTGTTGTTAAAATATAAACATCTTATTCATTGTAAAAAGCTTTAACCCTTGCTATATATATAATGAGCGGCCCACCCCGGTCGTGGGTTGGGTCCTCGGTGGGCATAATAAATTCATTTGCTAGTTTTTCCAATAATTCCCGCGATTGGTGGAAAAATGGTCTGCTTTCATATTGAATTGGCCGGCCATCGTTTTATCTCTTTTTATCCTGGGAGATGCATGTTTAAATTGTACGTACGTATATACGTAATCTTGGATTTATTAAAAAAAAATAATAATTGACTAAATAGAGGTAAGTCAGTTTCATTTGTAGATATTTTACCGAGTGATTTTTAGGTGACAGATTAGTCTTGATGTTAGAAGTTCTAAGGTTCTGGTAGCTTCGTGCTGTTACCCGTAAATAGCAGGGTCAGTAGAGGGAACCTAGTGTTAAGATACGTTGTTCCCCATTTGTCTCCGAATTTTCGTGACATCGTATGTTAAGTGGCGGTGAATACTACGGTTACGTGCAACGCGAAAATTTTTTTGCTGAGATATATCCCAAGAATAAACTATTTTTTCTTTGGCCATCTCTAACATAAAAAAAAAACCGCCAAATAAACTAAGAAAAAAAACATAGTAATTAATTGATTATCCATTTTTAAATGAGCGCGTCATTAATTAATCAACCAAATCAAATAACCGTTATTATAAAAAATATATTATATATTTATTTTTTTTGGTTTTTAGCTTCAGGCATTATCCCCAGCGGGGTAGAGAGAGAAAACGGGGTACCAAACACGTCGATAAAAATACATTATAAATAACTAAAATACGTGTAAGTACCATGCGCTTACGGAAACTCATATCTGCTGTACCTTATACATAGTTTTAAATGCAAGTCGCGGTCGGGTTTACCTCCAGCACTTGGAAAATCATCATCTCTCTTACACAACTGTTCCATTTGACGCTGTATGTAAAATCTAAAATCAGCTTCACGCTGTATCCCGCACACAGCAGGGTAGGCAGAGGCAACCTAGTGTTAAAATACTCCTTTACCCATTGCCCATCGAATTCTGGATTCATTGCGTATTGATTAGCGGAACTCAACGCCGCGGCGTAAAATCTAGTACTAAATATATACACGATTAATTAGATTTTAGCATTTTATTTAAACGCTAATTGACATCTCTAAGTAGGGCTTAGGGTATTATTTGAAATTACATAAATTGAATAAAAAAAATCTTGAATATGTCAACGAGGTAGGTAAAAGTTACTACAAGGACAACCTTTAGAGGGCTCTATTCAATAGTAATGAATATAATGATGCACTCAAATTATGTTAACATAATTTTAATTTGACTTTTAATTAAATTACGAAGTGATTTTACAAATAGGAGAAGATGCTGTAATAGAAATAGTGACATTTAAATTAAAAATCTTGGTTATATTTAATTTTGAAATATGCACCTCCAATGTTTTTCTATTTAAACTAGAATATAATGTAAGCGGTCAATTAATTGAAGAGGTTTTGGCTGAGTTTTGACATTTTTTTTATTACCAAAAATGTAAATCCAGTTGGTTCTAGTGGCTTAAAAAAACGAATGTCAATTATTACGAATAGGCATATTTCTTTTTAGTCTCGAAATTATTCGTACATACATGACTTTCTGGTGGTCAATTTTTTTTAACTTTCACTGTATCCCACACGTAGCAGGGTGCCCAGAGGGAACTTGAAAACCTAGTGTAAGCCATTTCATTCCCATCAAGACACTTCCGCCGAATTCAATCAATCAATGCCTCGTTTTGCTTAGTTACCAGGGCTAGAAAATGAAAATATAAAATATTCCATTTCCTCAAGTGGAAACCGAACCCAAAACATGTCGTCGCACGGTTGCCCTTGTCCCACGACCGGCTACAATTCAATAGTTCAATTCTTTCTGTAAATCAATCCAATATTCTGTAAGAGCCAAAAAAGCCTCTATAATATCTGTTATATAATAAAATTATTAAACCAAACTACTCGTTTAGTTATGTGTGTAACTATCTCGTTAATAGGCATTATCCCTTAGAGGCGTCATGATTGCTTCATTGTAAAGTCAACTTTAATCAATTTAAGGGATGCTGTATTAAAATTTGTGGTAAAACTACTCGTAGTACTTTAAAATGTAAAAGTAATTTTATATAATGAAATATAACATTTGAGGCCAGTTGCGATGGAGGGGCACAAGCGTGTATCTGTAAACGTCACATGTTGTGGGTTCAATTCTCATCCGAGGAAATGAAATATTTCAATATTTTCATTTTCTCGCTCTGGTAACGAGCAATGCCTTTAGAAATCGGCGGAAAGAGGGGAACGGAAGTGTCTTGGTGGAATGGTAGTTAGAAAGATACCTGTTTTAAAGACACTCCATTCTCTGATATCTCGCCGAATTCGAGACATTTCGTGTCGAGTGGCGGAAATCAACGCCGCATGTGTTATACTATATATATAATACATAAATTAGAAGAACTAAAAATGTTTAATTTGAACTTAAACGAAAATCTCGTTTTGGCGTTAGGGCTTCTGATACTTGATACCTAGCCAGGCCAGGGTAAGTGACCGAGTGACCATTTGTCCTCTAATAATGTAACTTAAGATGGTACATAAAAAAGAAATTCTTACTTACCTGATGGCAATGCTGAGATGATCAATACAGCACAGTGGTTATAACTTATATTTGATTGATCGTCGCGAATACGATTTCCTCGTACAACAAATAATTCTATTTTACGTCTATATATATCATGCCATGTGATGAACTATATAGAGATGTCGATAGCGGATTTTTGCAGTTTGGCCTTACAGTTCGTGTGAACGTCTACATTATAAATATAAATATTTTACTGCTTACGATTGTATTTGTATTTAAAAAATGGGCTAATTATCACCTTTTTTTTAAACTTCACACTGTATCCCGCATAAAAAAAGGATAAGCGGAGGGAATTAGTGATATGACACTCCGTTCCCCACTTTCCGTTTCAAAACTCAATGCGCTTTGCCTATTAGAACGGGGAAATTAAAATAATAAAATATAATCATTCTGTGGCCGTACAGTTAAACCACTGCCCCACTATCGTACGACGGCTTCGGAATACTACAAAATAATGCCAGCCTAATTAAAACATGTTTACTTACCTATCCAGAGCTTCGTCTCGATCACGCCGAATCTGTAAAATAAAGAAATTTTGTATCAGGACCATGTATTATTTTTGTTAATTTGTTTTGTGTACTTCTTTGTTCAGAATTTGTACATTATAATTGTGAATTCGATTCTTATTCGGGGGAAATTCCCCTTATTTGGAGGAATTCGGGGAAAAGTTGACAATGGAGCGATTTTAGAACATGTTACTTAAATACTAGAATAGAACTTTAGTAACGAAAATGTCAAGAAAATTTACAGTATAATAACATTTTATTTTTTTTTAGTTTCACGCATTTTCCCATATAGACTGGGTAGAGGTAGATAATATTAAGACAAACTGTTTCCCGTGTGTTGGCCTATATATATATATATATATATATATATATATATATATATATATATATATATATATATATATATGTCGAACTCAACGCCACGCATGTAAAGTATTTTAAATAATTATATAACTAAATAATTATATTATTTAAATTCATTACGATATCCTCATTTATATAGAATACTGTATATCTACTATCTGTATAGCAAAAAAGTTTTTTTTATTATGAAAAAAATAGGAACACATGTTAGGAAAATGCTAGAAGGTCAAACCTATTATTGTTTCACAAAAGAAATAATCATAGAACATTTTGTGTATACATAAGTATCATCTGTACAAACATTTGTATGGCCATAAAAGAATACTATAGCAAGATTCTGAAGAAACGATATTGCAAATAAATGTACGCTAATTTCGTAACGGACTACCGTTACGAAATAATCTACCTCAGAGTATATCTATATTTTAAAAATTAAAATCAGTTTCACGGCTGTATCCCGCACTCAGCAGGGTAGGCAGAGGGAACCTAGTGTTAAGACAGTCCGTTCCAATTTTAAAAGTAAAAACCTGTAAATTCACAAATTTGCCTGGTGATTTTTTGTATTATTTTTTCAACTTCATTATTTCACTTGTTAGATATCAAATCACCAAATGTCCTTTTTTACTATATCATTCATATTGGATTTGTCGATATTTTTGGATATTCAAATTGAATACAGAATTTTTCATCTGATTGTAAACGTTTACGAAATGTTCATTTCCTCTTTCTGGTAACAAGACAAAGCACGCTGTTGGTGCCGCTGCTTAACACGCAATGTCTTGAAAATTGGACTGTGCGTGGGGTACGAAGTCTTATTAGACTCTTTTTGCCCACGCTGTTATATACGGGATACAGCGTGAAATTAAAGAAAAAATCAAATAACTATATAATATTAATTCGTCCCAGTTGCTACCTGACTCACATTATAGTCATTAGAAAATAAAACCATCTGTTCAAACGTAGACAGAGTAATTTCAATATTGTCTGAGTATTATTTCTAGATTTAAATAATAATACTAGATACGCTTATCACAAAGGTCGTGGATTCATATACTAGAGGACAAATTGTTTACAGTTGTACAATAGGAGGACAAGGAATGTGCATCGAGGTTATTTGACTGTAAAAGCGAAGGATGTAGGTTCGACTCTTATTCGGGGGAATTATTTTTATTTTTCCGTTCTGATAAACGAAAACGCGATGTTGATTTATTTCAATCAACACGAGATATTTTTTTCTAAATAATAAATAAATGAATAAATCAGCTTCACGCTGTATCCCGCACACAGCAGGGTAGGCTGAGGGAACCTAGTGTTAAGTCACTCCGTTCCCCACTTTCTGCCGAATTCTGGAGGCATTGCGTGTCGAGTGGCAGAACTCAACGCCGCGCTTTGCCCCAATACCAGAGCGAAGAAATGGAAATATAAATTTAAGTAAATATTTCATCTCCTCGAATGGGGATCGAATCCACCTTACAGGCAGGCAACGCACCTGTAACTCCTCTGGTGCACGGGGTCGTGGGCGGTGGTAGTCACTTACCATCAGGTGACCCGAACGCTCGTTTGCCTTGTCTTTTCCATAAAAAAAACCCACAACCAGTTCGTTTTACTTTGTGCCCCTGCGCCACCACCGGCCTCATTTTTTTTCTTTATGTTTTAATAATCTATAAGATAAGTTACTGTAACCTTTAACTTCCTTTCATTGTTGTATATTAGATGTTCTGTGGTAGAATAGCATTGCATTTTTGTACGGAATTGTTTCTTTATCGGTGAACTACGACCTACGGCATACTTGTATTAAGACAATCAACTGCGTCACGGTAGGCTAGATTTGACAACTATCCAGAACTCAAAAAGTATTACCCATATATATCTAAATATAAGACCGCCACCCGACACACAATGTCTCAAAAAATAACATCGGAGCGGAAGTAGGTAACGAAGTATCTTAACATTAGGTTCCCTTTGCATATCCTGCTATATTATTAGCACAGTCGCTAATTTTCACACAGATTTCTATGAAAACAAAACGAAAAAGCATATGAGACAATGCGAGTCCAACGAACGTTGAAAGTGGAATTTAAATATGTAAGGAATTAGGGATGCGTGGGGTGGGACGGGGGGCCACCCCATGGGTGGTTTTTTTTCAAAACTAGAAAGAGATGAACACGCTTAGTATCGCGATCTGGGCGTGTGAGCTGTGTGTAGATGAGTTAGAAATATTGGTCTTGAGATATCTTTTTCTCTTATATTTAAACTAATCGGTGTTAGTAATTTTCTTTGCGTGGACTTTAATTCTTAAAATGTAAAATTCAGCCTTTTCTGTATCTGTTGGAATTTCGAGGCCTCCTTTCCGTTGTTGAGTTCCGTCACTTAAGACGCAATGCCTCGAAAAATTCGACGGAAAGTGGGGAATGTAGTATCTTAACATTGGGTTCCCTCTACCCTACCCTGTTGTGTGGGGAATATAGCGTGAAGCTGATTTGATTTGATTTATTTTAGATATAGTTAGTAATCTAACACAACTTAATATTACCATGAGTTTTCTTTATTAGTAAATTTTGCAAATGGGTAGAAGGAACACATAGTGTTAAGTGGTTAACTTCACCCATGGACATCTACAGATGAGTTTTGAATTTATTCGCGGATTTAACAACAAAAATATCTTATTCCTTGCCATTAATTATAAAGCCCAAGGAAATTAGAAAAAAATATGTTTAATAAAATCATGCGATGCTATTAATAGATGATTTATTAGATTATTTAGTTTAGTGTAAAAACTCTCATATTTAGAGATGAAAATTATTAAAATTACACGGTAGTCGTGTCCTCGATATCATTAATATCAAATATATTTTATTTTGGTTATTTAAATATTATAACAGTTTGTTTAAAACATTTGGTTGTTTGAAACAAAAAAAGATACTTTTATCAAAACACACACGGTTCTTTTTATAATTTATACACGCATATATTATAAACTTATGTAAATTGTAACTATTGTTCAGTAATTAAATATATATTGTTAATTTTTGTTCGATTTTAGATATTCTATGTTATGTTATCAAAAAGATATAGAGAGCAAAACAATGTGTCGCCAATTTGAATAAATATACTTTTCAATAGATATTTGTACATTTTTATCATTTTTAAAGTGTTTATTCCACACTTAATACATTTAACTAAAAAAATAAATAATATTTTTTTAAAAAAGTATAAAAACTTGAAAGTATGTTATGAGAGTATGTTAAAAATTTGAGAATAGTTGAGTTCAGGTTGGAAGACTAAATAATAATAAGTTTAAACTAATAATGAGATTAAGCTAAGAGGCCATCGCGGCGTAGTGGTACAGTATTTGACTGTAAACGCGACAGTTGAGGGTTCCATCTCCACTCGCAGGAACAATTACGATTAAATATCTTGAATTCGCGCGGAAATTAGGTAACGGAGTGTTTTAATACAAGGTTCCCTTTGTTTACTCTACGAGAAAAAGCGTGAAGCCCAAAAAGAAAATTAAACCAATATCTTAAGATCTATCTCGCGATAGAACATCCACAGGGACCCACGCACGCGCCGTAATGAGCGTTCGCGGGGGGTAGTTAGACAATTTTACAACTGCGCCTCACGGTTTTTTGGAGATTCGCGTCGCTAGGTGAGCTTTGTAGAATAAGAGGGTAGATATGACTAAGTAATGACAAGTATAATGATAATGATATAGCGTTGGAGAAGTTCCATTCCTCCATTTCTCTTGGTAATCTCTTAATAATCTCTTGGTGCTACCATGATGCTCAATCATTTTATTATTATTTATTGTCATAATTAAAAGGCATTTTTTTTAATAAAAAAAATATTTATATCTCTCTGTACTAAAAAAACGTTTAGAAATCTAATGTTGAGGACAATGACTAGTCTCGTATAATGTAAAGAATGTTTTCATAGTCTTAAATAAAAAGAAGATCAAAGAAAATTCCTAGATAATATACAAAAATAATAGAACAAGAACACATCTGATGTCACATTACTCTTTGACAACATCTGGAGGTGAGTACAAATTTGCATATGCCGAAATAATTTAGGGGGCATTACACACACACACACACATACACACAACACGCATACATCGTAGCACTAATGTGTGCCAACTAAGAAAATGTATGAATATAGGCCTTTCATTTTATACTCTAGGGGAAGTACGATCAATGGAAAAATACTTCTGTAGAGAATAAGATGTAGAGACTATTTGACTTAAGACAGTTGACTTAAATACTCGGTAGCGTCGATTTTTGTTACGTTTTTGCGTGGATTTTTTTATTATTTCGTTTCGATTTGTAGATGATAGAGTTTAATTAACTGACCACACAAGGTCAATTGATTAAACCCAGATTGATATTATCGATATTGTTTGAATCGTTTATTTTTTTTAATATTATTTGTTAACTACAGAGAAAAATATTCATAAACGTATAAAAGTTTCAACGTAGCTGGACTCGGACCCACACCAATTCTAAACCGTCGAAGAGATTTATTGAATTGGATAAAAAAGTATAGCACAATAAATGGTTGTGGATTGGATTCCAACTCGGGGAAATAGATTTTTTAATTTCTTTGCTTTAGTAGCGAGACAAAGAAAGATTTCACTACGCAATACGTAATGTCTCGAAAATTAGGCAGGTGGGGAACAGAGAATATTAAAACAAGATTCCCTTACTCTACATTGCTACGTGGGAAAAGCTTTTTTTGCTGCAATTACAGATATAACGAACAAACACAACAAGGCCAGGTAAACGCAACTTCTTGTAGGTTCGATCCTCTCGAGGAAAAGAAATAATTTTAAGGAGTTAATCTAAATTTAATTTGAAAATAAAAATATATACCTTTAAATACATTTATATGTTTATAAAAATAAATGTAAGTGGTGTAACTATAACTCTTTTCAAATTAGTTTGAATTTTTTAAATGTAAAAGCTCTATAATTTAACATACACCCGACTTGAAGCTTAAAAAGCTCTAAAGCCTAGTTATAAAGAGTTCTAAGCCTGTAGATTTTACTACCCTGCTAATGCTGTATAGAATTTTATTTTAATATTAAATGTAAAGATATGTGTAATTTCTACAATTTCAAATAAAAAACTATTTTTACATGGGTTTTGAATAAAATTAGTTACTTTAACTTTTGTTTATTGTTTCTGAAGGGCTTAGTTTAGAAAAAAAGCTATATTTAAATGATATAAACGTATAATACGCATATAAATTATGCTATTTTGCTTGGTTCATATACTTATGGATATTTAATTCACTCTGTTTGAAGATAGAGTTAGGCTTAAAAACCATAAAAAGGGATTTCTTTTTAATATTCTTGTAGGGAAGAACTATCGTTCTTTGCTTATTAAGCAAGTAATTTTCATACATATATATTTAAATACATACATAAAGACGTACTGAGGTGCGTTTGCTCTACATACGAACGACCTTGAAAACTATTCATCGAAATAGATTTTTAAACGTCAGGATATTTTTATTTGAGCGACGGGCACGGTAAAAGCGAGAGTGGCAAGAATTTGAGCACTTTTTTAAAACCCCCACGAACGAACAAATGAATGAAAAATATTTTTTAGGCCACGCGTCCGGTCGCAATTTTTAGAGAGATCGGCTTCTAAAAAAAAGACATGAAATGGAAAAAATACATGCGTCCCTGTGTTGCCGGCGGTTGGTGCTTTTTTTTGCTCTTTTAATTCCACTATTACGTATGAAAGTGAAAGGATTTGATTTTTACCCGTTCACAATATTTTTTTTTGTATTATTATATCGCTCCTCTAAATATCGGTTATGTTTTTGATGCAAACAAAAACTGGCGGTTGTCGTGTTACAATTTTTTTTTCGTGTTGGCGACCGTGTTTTTTCTATTTACTTTAGTGTACAAATAAATTCGTATTTGATATTGAATGAACTAGAATTTTGCTTTAATTTATTTTCTTATTGCTACTGTAGCTTTTGCCTATATCTATCACATTATAGTGATTACGTGTATATGTACATGTGTATAAAATGTGGATCTAGTTATACTAAATACTTAAATTATTATTATGTAAGAAATATATTAGCTAAACAGTCTATTAATAAGTCTGCTTAAATATAAAAAATACTGATATCATCTCAAAAAACTAATTCAAAAATGTCAACATACACAATGACGTCATAAGTTCAGTAATAACCATTACAACTAATTAATAACTAATTATCGATTAAATTATAAAGCAAAGCGCTAACTAAGATAGCATTGTATCGCGTTTTGACAATCCAAACGAGCTCATACGACAGGGCCGTAATAAAAATTATATGCTTCAATTTACGATGGTATGAGGGGTGGGAGGCCAAAAAATGCCTCCATCCACCCTGATTGCGGGATCGAATCTCGCTAAACGAGAGGGTGAAAAATTTCGCGTAGAGTGGGTAGGGCCCGCGATACAGTTTTTTTCCCAACATTATCCGAGTAACTATGCGGTACTGGTTTGTGTAATTATTAAATTTTTTATTTTATATAACTTCTCTACCCCTTAACTTGCCTTTGTTGGTAGTTTCTTAGATTATGAATTGTTTGTGTGGGCTTTGGGAATCTTAGGCTTTGTATACGTATTAGCTTATCCTATTATTTTTTTTATTTTATATAACAAAATAGGATCCTAAAGGTCTTGAAATTCTTAAGCAATTAACGTTTAATGTTATATACCAGAAACTGTATAACAGAAAATAAATACAAATATTTTTAGGATTTTCACGCCTTATCCCACATGAAACTTGGTAGGCAAATTACACTTACTATTAAAAGACTTCGGTCCCCTCTGTTCGCTAAATCTAGGAGACATTGCGTGTTGAGCGATATAATTTAACGCCGCCCGTTGTCTTCCAAAGCAGGGAAATGAAAACTTTGTACGTAAAATAATTAGGATTCTACATACAATTTTTGATATCCTAAATATAAGTATTATATTAAGAATCAGTGCTTAGTTTTACATTACAAAACAGATTTTTGCTTAGTTGAAAACTAGTAAATCAGATTTAGCGTAAATTTTAATTACTATCTGTAATTTTTTCTCAAGGAACGCACGTCAGCGTATTATAAATGGAGCTACGGCGCTCGTAGCGTAGTACTACGGCGTAGCGCGCCTACGTGAAAATAAATAATTCCGTAGCACCCCTCTAATTATGTAGAGCAAAGGACGATTCATGAAATTCCTTGAGAAAATATAGTCTGCCTGAATGGTTTAAGCTTCGTTCTATAATTAGTAGGCAGTTTTAATTTTTTAAAGTTTTTAATTAAAATTTTCGATGGTGAAAGCTGTTTAATGCCTTTTAAATATTTAGCAGGCTGTTTATACAAAGTAAAAGATGTATATTTAAAAAATAAATAAATCAAATTTAATTTAAATAGATAAACTGCATTAAACTCGTAATAAGAGAAACACTTGAGATGTATTAATTAAACATAGCTTCATATACAATAAAATGTTAATCTGGCTAAGTGACAATGCTTCATTAGTATATATTAATTTTACGATGGTCATTAGTGCATAAATATTGTTTATACTCATATTATTTCTACTTGAAATTGACCATTCCAGGTCACCATTTACGTTTCTTAATCTAGAATCTCTTGTAAAATACTAAATTCTTGGCTTTCCCTCCAAATTCTAGACATTACGTGTTGAGTTACGAAACTCAGCTGCGTTTTGCCTTGCATGAGCGAGAAAATAGTAATAATGTATTTTTCTTTTATTTATTGTAGAAATCATAATATAAAATATAATTTAGGACTAGACCTCTATTATTTAGCGAATACTATTAATATTTCCTGTAAAGTATTTGGTAAGGTCTAGTGCTATTTTGTTTTGACGATCTAGATTAGTGATTTAAGAATAATGTAAATATTTTTTAGACGCATCTTAATAATATTTTTCTATCGTATGTAGTACTGCTATAATAAAACATCTTTAAGGTAATCGAAAATCAAAAGCATCATAGAAACGACTACGAAATCATCATCCTTGACCGATATAGATATTTGGCCTAATTTATTAAAGGAAGAGGAAGTTGAAGATGAGGCCAGTCGTGGCGTGGGGGCACAAGGGGATTTCCACTCGAGTAAATGATCTATTTCTTATTTTTATTTGTTAAGTAGGCAAAGCGCGGGGTTGAGTCCCACCACACAACACTGCCTCCAGAATTCCGGGGAAACAGAGGAACACAAGTGTCTTAATAGGAAGCAAGAGTAGTAGTGCCTTTATGTAAAGTTTTCAGGCTTCCTCTGCCTTCCTAGCTCTTGATTTGATTCTGCAGGTTAAAAAGGCGATATTAATAACCATAAATGACTTCATTATAATGCGTAGCTAAAAAAATATTTGTTTTGTTTAGGTTCACGCTTCATTGCGTATATAAAGCTAGGCAGACAGAATCTGTCTTAAGACACCCAGAGCATGTGTTATTATGTGTTACATGGCGTGGCTCAACGCCGAACTTTGCATTTGCATTACTATATTAAATAATATTTTATACTTCTGTAAACAATAAAAAATGTAATTTATTATTACGTATCGTCTATATAAAATGCCGAAATTGCCTAAAAAAAAAAAGGAACTTCTTAAGGAAATTCATTCATAGTGAAGAAGGAAGTGTGCCTTATATAAATAAACTATAAGAAATAGGTCCCCAGTTTTGATTGTATTAATATTTGAACACATTTTGTATCGGAACATAACGTTTCTAACATATTTCTTGTTTTGGTATTGATATTCGTGTTGGTGGTAAGTTTGTGGCGTTATTTTTATTGCACGACCGCTTTTGACCGCCTAAGAAGGGTTGTTTTTTTTTACCCTTATGAGCATGCATGTATGAGTAAAGTGTAGAAGAATGTAAAATTTGGTTATTTATATTTAAAAACTAGCAGTCGCATAGTTGCGTGGACTTTGAGACGTCAAATCGATAAAATCGATTTTACACGTTTCCAATTTGCATGGGATACAGCGTTTAGTTCAAAAAAATTGTTCACCAGTTAAGTCTGTGCGTAGTTTGTCATCCTATAATATTTTCTGTCTTTGCTTTTATGCTATATATATATATATATATATATATATANTATATATATATATATATATATATGTATATATATGTATATATATTAGATTATTTTATAGATTAAAAAACATTTATAATAAATTTATAAAATATAAAAAAAAATATTTATCACCAAACCGGAAGTACCTACATGCTTGTTACATTTTTTTTTCATAATGAGTGTTATAATTAATTTTATTTGATCTCATCAACTTGTTATTCCCGTAACGCAACTTCCGCTCCCCTCGAGTTAGCTATTGACGTCACAGATTCTATTTATACCGTTGTTAGTACACAACGTTATTTTACATCATAGATTTTAGCTGAAAGTTTAAGTAACGTTAATTATAAAAATATTGTTTGGCAAATTGTAGATTTTTTATACAAATTATAAATAATATACTGTTTAAATGTAAAGTTTTAAAAATTATTGTTTTTTTATTTATTTTTTATATCTTTATAATATAGCCTATATTATATAATCATAACCATTAAAATCAAAATTTAAATATTCTTTATTCAAAAAGCTCCATTAAAATCACATTTGAACTTCTATATATATGAAAATGTCAGTAGTGTCAGACAAAAAGCTACCACCGGCTCCGGAGGCAGTTCTACTGATAAGAATGATAATGGCAAGAAAGTCAACAGATGCTCTTTTAAGATTAGTCAAATACATCTCAATCACTCTACGATAGCAAAAGGCAATAATCTATCTAGATTAGGTAATGAGCCGACAATACCAAAAACAATTGTTTAGTCAAGCTTTAACCAAAGGAAATGTACACCCTCGATATTACTACACGTACCCTCAAATGTGTACAGAACAGACATACCTACATAGATCCACACATTATCGCTAATTAAAATAGTATTAAAATACAAAAAAAAGAAACTCCCACCAAAAATCGTGCAAAAAACCGTTGCCCAATCGAGGGGGTGTGTAAAAAAGGAATTGTATAATAACTTGATCACATTTAAACTTATACGTTTTTATATATGTATATGTATGTATATATATATGTATGTATGTATGTATGTAGTTGTATGTAGGCGTCACAGGGCGGCTGATTAAAAATCATGACATGCGCAGAATAATTTAAAAACTACCGGAGGCTGGGTTAATTTTTAAGTATTGATCAAAAATTGCGTGTGTCGGGGCGGTGGGGGTGGGGGTGGGGTGGTATGGCGTGCGTGAATTAGAATTTTTTTATTTTTATTTTCATCTCAAATTTTGTCATTAGAAAAGTTCTTTTGTATGTGTTTTTCGGGGTTTTCTGTGTATATGCGGAGTATTTCCGGTTTTGGTTGTTTATTTATTTTGTATTTTGGTGGTGGCCTTAGTTAAGTAGTATTGAATACGATTTTTAACACTTTGTGTAAAGACAGTAATATAATTAGGTTGCTGTTTTTCTCTCAGCATTAGATTCGACTTATTATTATTTATCTGATAGAAATATTTAATTTTTACATTTGAATATCTAGTAATATCCGGTTAAGTCAACACAATCGAGATATTTGAATAAATTAAGTAAGTAAAGTTCTTATCTTTTGTCCATATTTGGGTGTAGAATTAATAGAAATAAAAGCCACCCTCTCAATAATGTAAGGCTTGGTGCGACTTCAAATTCATTTGAGAAAAGTATCAAATTACATAATATCCAATTAAAAGAAGACTAATATGTTATATTATAAATTATAAATAGGGGATTTTACAGTTAAATGTTTAAATATGTTTTAGATAATAGCTAATTGTTATGGTTACTGGTTTGAATTCCATTTAAAAATAAATGTTAATATTAGTATTTTAAACGTATTGTTAAATGATTTGGCTTTACCAATCACTTTCAATGCGTCTTAAATGGTTGAAAGTGAAATTAATTATTTTTTCTTTTCTTCATTGTATTTAAGATATATAAAATAAAACTGTTTAAAAAGTTAAATAAATATTTATTATATTTAATTTAGTAAATAAAATTATGTCTGGTAACAAGACGAAGCGTGGCACATTGAGTTTCACAGTGTCTCAAAAATTATTAAGGCGGTATTAAAGGACAGAGTGTCGCAACACTAGGTACTCTTCCTTCTCTCTGCCTACCTTGATATATGTATGTTACAGCGTCAATCTGTTAATTTTTTATTTTAAAAAATATAGACAGTATTATAGTACTTACTTCTAAACGGCGTAAGTGTGAACAAGTTAGAATCCGTCATGTTGTTACGACAGCTTCCTTATAATGTTATCTCTACGCGGGGCAAATGCCAATTTAGTTGCGTCACTTATATTTATTATGCGACGAAAGTTAACAGAAATAGTTATTTTTTCTATAGCTTTCCGCACTGTCAGTAGGCACAGAGAATTCAGTGTTAAGACACTCCATTCGTCACGTTAGTTAAAATTTACATGTTAAATTTAGGGTTTTTGTAGTGTGACCTCTTCCAGTGTCTTACCAGATCAAGAAAATTCTTTGCCTTCTTTTTCCTTTCCCGAACGGAAATTGAACCAATAACCATCGCATTTACGGTCGTCGTCATGTCGCAGACGACCTCTTAATAGTTGATTTTTACCAGCATTAATAATTTAATACAATGATTCAATTTATAATTACGAGATATGATGTGAAGTGAATTTTCATGAAAGGATCAATTTTATTTATGCTGAATTAATATTATAATTGTTAAAAAAATTGTATACTTTATTTAATATATTAATATTAATTAGAAACAATAATATATATCTATATTATAATCAAATATTATTTTTTATTCTAAAATTAGCTACAATTTTACCCAATCAAAAAAAAAATCTAAAATTACAGAAAAATCACAAATCAATTAAACAAAAAAATATTAAAAAAAACCGAAACACAAAATCAAAACCAGATATTAGAAGTGCGAAAGCGATCTACCCGCATGTGTATTGTATGGTGTAAGAGTAGAGTATAATTTAAAAATACACAAAATACGGCCACTTCTAACCGTCGGGGGGGTAAAATGTTCCCCTGCCCTGCTACTTTGCGTATTTTTCGGTATGCGTGGCAGGTGGCGACCCCGCGGGGGGGTTCGTTAAAAAGCACCCGAGTACGTAGTATTATAAAAGTTGGGCCTACGTGTAAGTAGTGGTGGTAGGGGGCTAGGGGATGGTGCCACCCTCCTACCTAGTTAGACAGTTAAAAGTATGCGGTATTAACGAAACGGAAATGAATATATAGCTATGTACCGTTTTCGGGAGGCTGTGACGCCGCGGGTTAGATTACGAGAATGCTTGGTGCTTTCATTTTGGTGTGTTTTTTTATACTTTTTGTGTCGAGTTTAGAGTTTTGTTTAGCTCACGTATAATACATTTATATATAGGTGTCTATATGCATATAAATAATCAGTATTTGAATTACTTTTTTGTATATTATAGAAAGGAAGAGATAAATTGTCAGTGTTAGAAAAATCTATTATTCATATTAAATACAATTCTGAAGGGACGCAGAGTTTAACGCCGAATGCCGTTTGACTAGACCTAATATCTAAGTCGAGATGGCACTAACGACCATAGTACGTACGTTCAGATTGGTCTTAATAGAGCTAATGTATTGATATTATATTTGTTTAGCTTCACGCTGTATCCCGCAAATAGAAAAGTAGAGGGAACTAGTGTTATTATAAGACACTCAGTCCCACATTACGACTATGAGTTTTGCGTTTTCACAGAATTTTTACCTTTGCCACTACGATAGACGGCCTTCATTATAATGATAATAATTAATAATATGTAATTAATATTGTATTGGTTTAGAATAAATGAATATCATTGTAGTAAAAAATGTATTGTATTAGAAACGGCTGAGTGTTTTAAATATACTTGATATTGTTTTTATTTTTACAACAATCGTTCATTATTGTGTATAAAAGATGAGTTCGTTTTGTTTTGTTTTGAGTTTCATAATTAATTATAATATTAGATTCGTTAAAATGTCACTTAAGAGATATAATTATATGTTATTTGCCTTTTGTTTTATGTTTCGAGAACATAACTAAGTAAGGTAAATCAATGATTTGTTGAATCCATACTAATATTTTAAAGCTGAAAAGTTTGTTTGGTAACACACACTTATCTGAGGAACTGCAGGTTGAAATTGAAAAAAATAAAATATTTGAAATTGCAAAACCATTCGGTATAATGCATATGTCTGCATAATAAGATATAAATATAGCCAAAATTGGCATGCCCTGCTGAATGCGGGATACAGCGTGAACCTAAAAAGGATCCATTTTGAGTCAGCTACTATGTTTCTAAATAGGATGATAAGCAATATGACTTAAGATAATAATTCAATGAAGATACAAAAGATACACTAAAATAAAAAAAATACTTTACAAACTAACCATAAACAAAATAAAAACATTTAGAATTTAAACACGAAAATATATTTCAAATAACTAAGTCAGTGATATAAAAATGTAACTCCTGACGTTTTTATTGGAGCAACACATCCGTCGCGAATAAAGGAAATTGCTATGAGATTTTTGCAAGGCTCTCGCCGGTCAAGACATCGATTCGACCGCGATCTTGCCGCCCGCGGCCATAGAGGGGTGATACAGTGGTTTCTTATACAAATTTATGTTGAAAATGTAATAAAACATTGAATTGAAGTTCATTATTTTGTTATACTCGTATTTATTAGTAATATGGTGTTGTCATTTGCATTAACAATTTGGTCTATAAAGTGTTATGTTCGTGTTTCACGTTTTTTCCTGCATAGCATTTTAGACAGAAATGAGAGTGTTAAGATATGTATAAGGAGTGTCTATTCCTCACTTTCCACAGAATCTTTGCACACACATTGCGTATTGAGTAGCGCAACTCACCGCTGCGTTTTCTCTGCCAAATTTGAAAAACAATTTAAACAAAACAATTATTTCCCGAGTGAATTCAAGTTAGATTTCGTTCATTCATTAGTTAAATAGGTAACATGTGGGACTTTAATAATTTATACTACGTTATCTTTGCATTTTTTCACGCCATATCCTGCTCATAGCAGAGTAGGCAGAGGGTATCTGAAAACCTAGTGTTAAGACACTCCGTTCCCATTTGGACACTGCCAAAGTAGTGGTAGAACCTAACACCGTTACCAAAACGGGGAAAGGAAAATATGTCATTTTTCATTTCCTCGAGTGGGAATCGAACCTTGTGGGTTTGATTTAGAGTCACACGCTACTACTACTGCACCACGACTGGGTGGTATACTAGATTTTTTATGTATCTTAGTTAAGTATTTTATGTTTATACTAGCAAAGTGTAGTAAGTATATTATTTTACTCATCTAATCATAGAGGTAAGTAATTCTGATACTTTTATTATTTATCTTTTCGTATTTTTCTTTCACCTGCAACAAAATGCTACGGCTGCATTTTTTGAAAATAATGTATAAGACTGTAACTGGTGACTTGATCAATTTATTTTTAAAATGTGTAAAAAATTATATTTTTTATTTCCGGTATAATAATAAGTAAGTTTTTATAAAGTTTTTATTTTATATAAGTATATGTAAGTTATAGTAAAGCCCACTGGGGAACTATAAAGAACTTTCTCTCTTTGTAGACACTGTAGATCGATACATAGTATGAAAACGTCGTCTAGTATTGTCTTACCTATTGCAAGCTATAATCTTATACATACTTGCGAAAACTATTTAGTTGGAAGATATATTTTTGTGGTTTATTTTAAATGCAATGTTTTCGTTGCATAGTTTGGACGAATTTGATATATACTATAGTCATGGATTTCAACTTTGAATTAACTTGCAGAATAGAACACATTTAAAATAATTTTGCCTTAATCATCTAATGAGAAACAATCAGAGTAGAATTGTTAGTTAGAAATATTATATATGACATTGTTTGATTTTTTATAACCTTTTGAAAATATGAATAGCACATCATTTATTTGTTATTTTGAATAAACGTACGTTTAACTTTAAAAGAACCAGTAACATTCAAAATATTTTCTTATAGATGAATTATCTTCTCTCTTCAGTATTTGTTAATATATTTAACAAAATATATTTTATTGAGTTCTTTAATATACAATAACAGAAAAGTAGAGTTAAGGCTAGTCCATGTAGAGAATAAAAATGCTGAAAAATTAGCCAAGCTAAGAGAACCGTGGCTATAAAAGGCGAACGCTTAATATTTTTGTTTTACGACGGCGCACTAGATCGGATAGTAAACCAAATTTACTGCCGAAACACAGCTTCCCATCTAAATAATAAATGCGAGATTTCCTACGCACAGGCATTGGAGTAAAACAATTTATTACAAAATGTAAACAGGAAGAGCCGTATTTTCATTAAGAATACGAATCCAATACCCCCCTACCACCCAGGAATAGACCGAAAATACCCAGTTATGATTAATTCCGAATGCGCCGCGCATTGATCAAGGAACCGAGGCTTTTTACTCCAAACTACCCATCTCTACCTCCATCCCCCCTTGAGGGAGCGAGACTAATGCAGCGTCCGCCGTCTCACTCTAAAACAAAGATGCTAAAACTTCTTTCGCTAGTATGAAGATTTTAATTTCATATTTTTGACGAAACGGTTCTAATTTTCTAGCGATCTACAATCGAAATACGACTCTACTGGTCCTACAACAAAATACAATTCGCTAGATGAATACATAGTACTTGTTTCCATTTTCTAATTCCGAATTAGTTTTCGAAGTGAAAAGATACAGTCCCAAGACTGTGTGGGCGCCGACCATCAATTTAGACTTTGATAGCTTAAATTTAGGGGAGTATTTTCCTTGGTGAGTGCTCTGAAGAAATAATTCTCGAGTCGTACCCCGAAATTAGTCGAATAAGGGGAAAGGGGTTCATACGATGGGTGGTTTTAAAAGAAGAAGGCAAAAAGGTGGGGATAGAAAGATGCGCAAAGACTTAGTTTGCGAGGGGTGGTGGGGGTGTTATAAAATATATAATTCTATACTTACAATACTTGTAAATACGGCACGCGGAAGTACTTCGGGCGTACCGTCTTGAGATGAAAGATCGATTGCTGAGAATGTTGTGTGTGAATATGTTTTTACTCAAACGTAAGTTTCGATAATTGTTTTGAAAGTGCCATAAGCATTCAGAATTTTAACTATAATATATTTTTGAAAATTTAGGCACTCGCTAATAAACTATTGTAAATTTCAAATATTTTGAATTATTAGATCTCTAGTACAATAATAAAATAGAGTATCATACCATAACACGCAATTTCTCGAAAAGTGAGAAGTGTGTGGGGAACGGAGTATTTTAATACTAGCTTTACTCACTCAAAAAACACTACACAAACACTAACTTCACACACTCAAAAAAAAGTTTCCTTAACTTGTATCCAGGGAAAACACAAAATATATGTAAAAATAGAAAATTACATCAGTCTATTTTACCAGTACAAATAAAAAAAAATCTTAAAGCAAAGTACGAAAATCTGATTTACGACGTCTCAAAGATCAAGTGATCTAAAACGCTCTACACAGCTACATTCGCTGATATTTAGTCGCGAAACGGGATGTATTATAAGGCGTAGTTGTTTAAAATAAGAACGGGGGACTCTTTTTGTTCAGTGCTTGTAAGCACGGAAAGTTCAGGTTTGATTTTTAATAGAAAAAAATATTTAGATTAGTTTTTACGACTGAATATCCATAATAGGTAAATGATTAATTAAGAAAAATTGTGAGAATATTATTAAAAGTCAATGTTAATTATTTTTTTCTTAAATTAAGCTTATTTTTTTAAATGTATGCGCACATTTAATTTTAAAAACATTAATTTCACAAAAATAGTTTATCAGTTAAGTAAGATCTGTAAAATTATGTAGAATTATCGATAGCTTATCATAATTAATTATACATTGAATATAATAAATTTATGTCCGGCCGTGTAGTGCCTTTCACTTATTTGCATAAATGTAAAATTTACTTAAGAACTTTAACTTTAACTGGAGTGAAAAAAAGTGTATAAAATTTTTACAAATCTCCACGCAAAAGTAAAAAATATTAATATGATTGCAAAGTTAGAAAATATTTAAGTGCTTATGCTTTATTAGTAGATTTTTCTTCATTGCATTCTAATATTCTTTTATTGTAAAAAAATTATAATTTTGACTATCGTCCAGCTACCAAAGAGAAATAACTATCTCAACTCTACATTCTCTCTACTTATTTCCCAAAAAAGACGAAAAAAGTCTTAAAAATATATATATTTTTTAAATATAACCCAATGAAGCTACGTATTTGATCCGCTCATTTCGCGCGCTCAGTAAAAAGTTGTGTACGGGGGGTCTGCACTAGCGCCTACGCCGTAGGCCCAGGGCTGTGAACCGTTGCTACGTTAATTAATACTTTTATTTTATTCCGTATTTGTGTTTTAAATGTCTAATTGTTAGATTTTTTTGTGTTTATTTTTTCTAATATTACTTTTCTTATCTATTGCTTTATGTAATAAGGTTTAGAAACTTCGGATTATTCGTCGTTGTGAACTTCCGCTATTAATATGTGTTACATAAAGCATAATAAGCAATAAGTATAGTGTATATTTTTTGTCAGAGAACATCAAATCTTTTTTAAAATTTATATTAAATGGAATTAATATTTTTTATACGTAGTCAATGATAATAGGATTGATATAATAAAAAAAATATTATAAGAGATTAATAGAGCTAAGACCTAAGATTTTAAAGTCTTTGTTATATAATGATAATAAAAATATATATAACTTTCTTAATTAATTCCTTATCAATAATTACATGTATCAATAATTACATATCAAATAATGATACATAATTTCATATACGTACAAACATATGTGTTAAAAATATCTTCAATACAAATACAGAAAGTACTATTAAATTTCAAGTTATAAAATTATCATCTTTCCATTTCCTATCGTCTTGAGAGGCAAAGTTGGGGGTTGCCAGCGCCTACGAGCTACGGCGTAGCATTAGGGTTGCTTGTTCTTTATACTATTGATGAATAGAACTTAAATAGGAAGAAAATATTTAATATTTATATGCAAATGTATAATAAATCAAATCAAAAATGTATATAAAAATAATTTTTTTTAATATTTTTTTTTGAGGAGATTAAGAGTCAGTAGTGTGTAAGAGATTGAATGTTAAGTATTTTTTTTTCTCATTTTACGCCGTATCCCGCTAGGTAGGTAGGGGAAACCCAGTGTTTAGATACTCCATTTTTCACTCTCTGCATAATTTTCGAAATTTTGTGTTGGATGGAACTCAACGTGTCGCTTATGTCGCTGCGTCACGACGGCCTCAAGATTTTATTATATTTATTATTTAATTATAAAATTATTTTTATGTTTAAATAATTTAATTTTTCTTGTCCGGATGTACAGTGTAGGTTTCACTTAGTAACCAATGTGTTTTATACTAGATTCTTACTAAAGAGATATAGACATTGTTTGTTTTTTTGGAAAAAACGAGAATTACTACTAAACTATTTGTACTTATACATATTGTAAGTATAAGAAAATTTCCCTATTCTTATAACATAGAAATTCGCGAGGGTTACAAAATTAGAAATCACACACCCTTATGAGGCCCCTAAAAACTTGAAAGTTCATTACACCCCGGCACTATCTAAGACGCGTCCCCCCAGGGAGGGGGTGAACTCATTTATCAATATATGAGATGAGTACTGTTTCTTCAGAATTGATTATTTTCTAAGAAACCAAGGGTGGATTTTAGAAAGCTTTTGATGTTTGGATTTCTTGTGAATGTTTGCGAGATTATTGATTTGAGTTTTCGTTTTTATTTTGTTAATGTTTTATGTAAAATGTTTTATAATAATGTCATTTAAGAAATTATAACATAAGAGTTCAGACTTGTCCATGTTTTTATTTCTATATCTGTTAATATTATATAGCTGAAGAATTTGTTATTTTGAACGCACTAATCTCAAGAACTATTGACTTGAACAGATTTTTTTTCGTTGTCTTAGCTTTACGTTGTAATCCGCACACAGCAGGCAGAGGAAACCTGGGAACCGTTCCCATTAAAACTTCCGTGCCCCACTTTCTGCCAAATTCTGAGGCATGGCGTGTTAAGTGTCGGACCTCAACGCCTCGCGAAATTTATTTTTTTATTTATTTCACACCCTTTCTACCTTTGGCCACGATGGCCTCACGTTGTTGTAGTTAGTGTACTTATATGAAAATAAGTTTGATTTGTAATAATTCTGTTACAAACGCACTCGGGTGGTACCTAAACATTATTTTATTATCTCTATATTTAATTCTGACATATTATATACATTACTAAATGTACGTACTTTCTTAAAATTTGCCACCATTTTCTTAGATTTTCCTTGTACAAAATAAATAGCATTTAGAACGGCATCTTACACAAATCTCAACTAAGTTGGGAACAGACTTAGTAATGCTTTCAGCTTTTTTTTACCCCATTGTAGAAAAAAACAAAAAGGGGTGTATACGGGGTGTATTCAAATTTACTTTTGTAGAACTCTTTCATTATATAATACAAATTGCTAAGTATTTACTGCGGTTTTGTCTACTTTTGTTTTTGTATTTCACTTTAAATAATTGGTCTAACGAATGTTATTATGTTTTAAAGTATAAGTATGTGATTTAACTGGATAATTACAGAATACAGTAATGGAAAATAATTTTTGTAACCCTTAATTTTCTCAGAAATTGTATTTTTAGCTTCACATTGTATCTCGCATAGCATAGGGCAGGCAGAGGAAACTTAAATCTCGGAACTCAGCATCGCACTTTACCTCGTTACCAGAGCAAGGAAACACATATTACAAAACATATATTTTAATACAAAAATATATGTTTCTAGATTACCTATTATTGAAATTAGGTTGTAAATTGAAATAACTGCTACGTCGATACAAACATAAAACAACATTGTAAAAGCTAAAAAACATTCACATTTTATTAGTACAATAAATTTCAGTTACAGAATTACGGAATATATAAAACCTTACCGTAAAAACTAACGCTATCAAACGCGTTGCGGAGTTGGCGAAAAAAAATCAGAATCTTCGCCACCCTATCCCTTTTTAACCATCCTTTATGTACAGTTTCACGCTGTATCTCGCATATAGCGGGTTAGGCGGAGGGATTCTCAGTATTAAGACACTCCGTTCAGTATGCATCGTTCAACTTTCGAGAAATTAGGTGTTCGAGTGTAGCGAAACTTAACACCACTTTTTATTTACTAAAGTGGGTAAGTGAAAATAATTTAAATATTCATTTATATATAGCTTCAAGCATTTTTCCCATAACAGGGTTAGCAAAGGCAACGAGTGTTCCCTCAATATATTGCTTTTAAAGTAACGGAACTGAACGCCGCGCTTTGATTACTCGAGTAAAATAATTAATTCATTCTAATGAAAATCGAACCCACAACCATTGTTTTTATAGTCAAACACTGACTCACAGCATCATAAAGGTCTCAACCACCTCCAATATTAAAAATATAATGGGACATTCGATCTTAAAACCTATTGTTACTATCAAAATTCGTTGTAACAATGGAAGTAAGAAGTTGATAAGTCGAATGTTGAGTGCGTGGGGTATTTTAACTACATACATACCTATATATAATGTACCCTATATGTAGCTTTAAGATTTTTTTTTCGGAAAAAATTAAATAACGTCTGTCTGAAGATGAACAATGACAAAACGCGGCGTTGGATTGCTACTCAACACTCAATGTCTCAAAAATTGGACGGAAAGTGGTGAGCGAAGTGACTTAACATTACGTTCTTTCTTCTTACTCTACTAAATGAAAGGTATTATGTATACATATTAATTTAAATGGATAATATATCGGTAATACTCCAAATGCAAAATGTCTTATTACATTAAAAATAAATGAAAACCGGTAATCGGGATCACTTACCGCTAACTCTCCCCTCTCAATAATCAACTAAATAATATTTAATACACAAAATATGAAAGTACTGAAACAAAAAAGACACCCCAAAATCATTTCTTAAGAATACTATAAAAGGAAGTGATACCTTCCGTACCTATAGACGTACAGAAATAAATATACGACTACCTACAAATATAATAAAACATCTGCATAGACACACAGACACAGCCACTAACACAAATAAGCAATAAAGTAAGCGGTAATATAAAACTAAGAAACATCAACATCTTGCCCCCACCACCCCTATTTGGGGGGTAATTTCCCCCCGAACTTACTAAAATACTAAAAACGGAGATACAGAGGGTGGCACCCCAACGTTTTCTTATGCAAGATGCTTATATTTTAACCTAAATGTTTGAGAAGATTCGCGGCGCTGTTTGACTTACAGGAGTTTTTTGATATAATTTTAGTGGCTATAATTTTTTATATTCAGCTTAGTAATTATCGTAACTGTGGTTTCATTATAGTAATGTAATATTGATTATTATCTGTATTTTAAAATAATGAATTGATCACAAATTTTGAATTAGGATTTTTTTTGTTTATTATAATAGTCACGTGTAACTGAACGCACATTGAAATATAGTTTCATTCAAAAATTGACCTGGACGTGGGAAAATTGGCACAAAGCGTCCGCGTCCAATAAAAGCATCAAGCTAAAACGCGTATGAAATGAAATTAAAAAAAATCAATGAAAACATCGGGCGAAAAAATTCAACCGAGTTTTTTCCGATCTTTATTTGCTTTTGCGAGAACTAGTGAAAGCGAAAGGCTGAAAAAAATACGTCACTATTTCTATCGTACGGGCGGTGGATAAAAAAAAGAAAAAAAGGCGAATGGCCGCCGAGAGTGAGAGTTCTATTTTCAAATTGCCCGCGCGCCGACATCGTTTTATTTTATTTTTTAAATGCATTTTTTTCGGGCACATGTTGAACAAGACAAAGCTTTATTGAGGCTATAGATTACAATATGTGCACAGATTATCTAAATTGAAAACTAAGCGGCCATTTTATGTTTTGGGAGGTCCGATAAGTGTGTTGAATCTGTTTTTATGGACTTTTACGTTTAATATTTTTTTTTAATGATTCACGCTGCATCCAGTGTATAATAGAGTAAGCAGCGCGAATCTCGTGTAAGGACACACCGTTACCTACATACCACCAGATTTCCGAGACATTACGTGTGTTTAGCTTTGTGTTGTTACTAGAGCGAGGAAATAAAATCATTTCATTTCCCCGAGTTAGAAACGAACTTACATCCGTCGCTTTTACTGTCAGACACTGTGCCACTGCTCCACAACGACCCGAAATAAATAGTTTTGTATGTTGTAAATACTTATATAAATAATTTATAAAAAAACTTATAGAAGTAAAATTTAGAGAAGTAATAAGATTAATAATAAGAAATCAATTTAAAGATAATAATCACTGTATAATTAGTCATTTAGTGCAGAATCACAACTACACAGTCAATAATTATTATTTTCGTTTATATGTAGATATAGTGAACTGGAGAAATTCAACACCTCATAATCTAGAGGTTTTCTCCATAATAATTAAAAGATTTACATATGTACATACACTATATCTCAAAATAGCGTAATATATAGAGATAGACAATTATTGTTAATGTCAAGAGACACTAAGATCACTAAATTTATTTAAAACAATTTTTATTTTCCTATCAACGCGGTGTTGAGTTCCCTCACAGAATAGATAATGTCATAAAGTAACAATATTTTTTTTGTGTAATGTACTTCATTATACGATTTTCATTCAACTACATGAATTCGAAACCACAAATGTGGAATGCGGAGTTTAGCTTCGTTTCGTTTCCGTCAAAGTCAGCTTTCATTCTATTTTTGCATACACTTTCTCGTCCCACTTTCTTTGCATCTTGTATTAAATGCATTACTGATCAATAAACAAAAATAATATATAAAAAATCAGCTTGAGAATCAGAGTGGGGATATAGTGTTAAGTCACTCCGTTCCACACGCAACGCTCAATCTTAATCAAAAAATATTTAAAATAAATGGGAATCGAACCGAGAACCGTCTCGTTTATAGTCAAACGTCTCAAAACATTACGCGTATAATTACCACAAGTTTGGTTGTAACAGATAAAACGACAGGAACATGGAGCGATCGTATCGATAATGTGTCATATAATTATAAAATAAAGCGGTTTTTATCTTTTTCCTACACGGACATACATATATACCAAACACCTGCTAAAATGCAGGTGTACGTCCACGCGCCATCGTCAATCAATATGAGTTTACAAATATATCTTTTTATATTTTTTTAAGTTTGAGTTATATTTTTATGTAAAAAAAAATAAAATCGATTTAAAAAAATGTGGGGATACCCATACGAGTATACCCGAAACTATTAAAACGATTTTAATAAAACTGCCAAGATTTTTTTGGACAAACATACAAACAAACACGCACTACAAAATATAGCACACAGGTTAGAAGCCTTACAGATCATCATACTCTTATTCAAAAACTAGAGGGCGCGCGCGGCTTCGCCCGCTTATTAGGAGTGAATTCTAAAAAAACAACGAAACACGTGTTCAATAAAATATTTTTAACAGTCTGAATTTCAAATTTTATAAAAATCGGTACAGATTAATTTTTTTTTCCATACAAACTTTCAACCCCTATTTCAACCCTTTAGGGTTAAAATTTTTCAAATTCCCTCCTTAGTGGATGTCCAGAATATGAAAATAAACATCTGCCCAAATTTCACGTTTCTACCATCAGCAGTTACGGCTCTGCGTGCGTCTTACCTCAGTCAGTCAGCACAAGTCCTTTTATATATATATAGAGATGTGTATAAGAGACAGAGTTATATATTTGACTAGAGGGCGCGCGCGGCTTCGCCCGCTTATTAGGAGTGAATTCTAAAAA